>JAMKCH010076010.1:0-18022 GCA_023653785.1 Ophioderma brevispina
CCTGTCTTTTTTCAGGTATTTTCAGCTCTTAAATGCCCATTTGGATAACCAGCATTTAGCCAAAAGCTTAAGTGTTCTTTTCTCCTCCAGTCGTTGATCGGTAATCACGAATCAGCGGCGGTGATGAAACAGCCTTTGTAAACCCCCAACTTGTATCCAAGAGGGTGATTTAGAGGAGAAACTCAAATACTAATCGTATACAGTAGTGCTTAATTACGTATTATCTTGATGTCCAGACTCCCGTCCTCTTTGATAAGAGTCAAAGTATCGAGAAGTCATACATTCCCATTTCTTCACCCTCTGTGAGTGTCGCGCTTGGGTCACGATCATACAGGTGGTCATGAACTCCTGGCCAATTGATTCTAAGCTTGGTGTGAGTGTCGTCCACGTTCTAAACCACCACATGTGTGGATATGAACCGGAGCTTGTAAGATCACTAGTTGTTCAAAGTGTTCCATGTACAAATTACCTATAATGTGCAAACTAGCCCCCCGCGGCACCACGCATTTGTAAATACAATACCCATTGATAGGCGAGGTAAGTGCAGCGGAGACAACTTTCCTAGCAATTTAAAGGTGGTCCTCATTGCTCGGACGGCATATATAGACGCTATATACCAATGGAAAGCTTATTTTATCGCGATTTTATATGTAACGGTGTCATTTTATG
Organism: Ophioderma brevispina; assembly: GCA_023653785.1. Lineage (NCBI taxonomy): Eukaryota > Metazoa > Echinodermata > Ophiuroidea > Amphilepidida > Ophiodermatidae > Ophioderma > Ophioderma brevispina. The sequence goes on from JAMKCH010076010.1 coordinate 670, forward strand.
CTACTCACGATTTGGTTACAGAGCCAAAATGAAAAGCGTCTTTCAAGCAACACCATTTCAGCGAAATCAATATGATTGGTCGCTGTGAGTTTGACGTGCAATTTCAATCGTCTCTGCAAGTAAACAAATCCCATTCACTTGGTATCGCTCGCTTCTGCGCTGTCGAAGACGTTACCAGTGTTTTCTCTAAATTTGCTCAACTAAATTAGAATTATGAGCAATACAGATTACAGATAACTATCTGTTTAAGTATTGGTAGTTTTGAAGGCTCTATCCCCAGAGAAGGGCGTTCAGGCGGCATGTTTATACTTACGATTCCTTGCTTCACAGTATTGCTGCAATTGGTTATGGTTAACAAATTGTCGCCTATTTAAAGTAATTACCGCCATGTTACGCTCGATGAGCCAAGACTATTACCGGAAACCCAATGGCAAACAAACAGGCATTTATTTTAAAAAAGGTTCATAACCATAATTGAGTGACTGTTTCCCGGTCTGAAAAAGTAATTAAGATATTTTCCGTTACTCCCCCAGATAGCGCCTATACCTCATGCAAAAAATTTTCCATCGGTTAGCAAGAGAGGGTGTAACGTAAATCAATGGAAGAGACGTGTCTTTATTATATATGACGCGGTATTTTTTGACCACCACCCAAGCTCCAGGGGCAGGTCTCCCTTCACTAACCTCAAGGGCAGCTATGTTATTTTTCAGCTCCAGGAGCATGAGGTGTGGACAAAATCTCACACTTCGTGTAAACACAGAAGGCCTCAATCTACTCGCTACTCACGAATTCATCTTAGCGATTGGAATTCAAGCGATTTTTTACATTTCTTGCACACTTATTAAGCCGGGAATTATAATTACCAATCTACAGGATCAATGAACCTAGTCAACCAACATTTATCGCTATAATTGGCGAATTCAAAACATTGGAAGATGCATTGCGCACAAGGACTTGTGCAATCGCCTACGCCACACGAATTTGCCAAGGACAGCGAAGGAAAGCTCAGCGTAAATTTTTTTGGGAGTAAAATCGCAACGAAATATAGGGTTAGTTTTAGGCTTATAGCGGTATCGTATACGATATTTTTTTGGGACAGATTTTTTGCATCCTTAAGCATAAGCTTTCCATTGGTATGTAGCTTAATATATGCCGTCCCAGCAATGAAAGAGGATCACCTTGTAACATCTGTCCTTGGGAGAGACGTGTTCTGTGTCTATGTTATGTCTTTCCAACCTCAGCTCGGATAATTCCGCGCGCTTTATCATTGTGTACCGATGTAATAGTGCGGTGACATCATAGGATCTTAGTTCCTCATCTTCATCCACTTTTTCATCCTTAATACATTCTGCAAAATGTTGGAGTTGGCAACGTGATGGCTACTTTTGCCAACCAAAGGTGAAAGAATATTGGCCAGAAACTTAGCACAGTTTATATGTTATCTTGCCAACACTACTGATTATGTGTTCTGAGAGGGATGTTACTTTGTGTGCCTAGGTACTCATAGAATTTGGATGGAGTTTCAGTGGTGTGTGCAGGACCTATACTACTCAGGTCTGTTAATACCTCCTTCTTCTTCAAACCTTTGTAACACTGTAACTAATTCTTTCTTGTATTTGAAGTGGGATCTCTAGTGCCCAGTTTCTTTAAGTAGCACTGTCATTCAGCAGTTCCTCACACTTATGTTGGTAATCCTTGGTGTCCAATACAACAATCTTCCCTTATCCGCAGGCAAGATTGTAATTTCCTTGTCCTTTTTCAAAATGATTAAGGGCTTGGAATCTCTTGCTCACTTCAAGTTTCGAGTCCCAGTTTCGAGGTCTGCTTAAGAGATTACCATACTTATATCTGAGCTCGCCCTCCCTCATTTGTCAAATAGTTTGCGGGCACGCCGATTTCACCGGGTACAAATTTCCAGAGTCTACGACCCGCGATTGGTGTAGAAATCCAAAAGGTCATGAAACTCTGATCGGGTCACTCTGCTGATGAAAGTTGTAGTGATTACACCTGAAAATTCCAGGTATGACAACTTTCTTTGTGTTGAGAACAAAAGTTGAACTTTATCCATTAGTTTACCAACACAGATGAACTTTCATGCAGTAATCAATACAACTTACATATGTGAACTATTGTTACATAATCTTTGTTCTAATTCTACAATGAATGTTCTTTTAAGAGACACTGGCACATTTGAAAAATATGCGTCCTCAAGATTTTACGGGTAAACAGAACGATTTTATAATACAATGGACTCCGGCCGACATTTATTCAACGACAAAGATGGAAATGGCTGTTTAACCCAAGAAAACACACGCCGATTTCATTCCGCGGGTGCCCTGTTTAACCGGTCTGTTACCTTTGTGGTTTTTATTATCAATAATTACTAGTCTATTATATTCTGTAATAGACCATTTTTTAAATTAAAGTTAGCCTACTAATTACCTGGGTGTCTTAGCCTCTTATTAATTCCCTATCTGGGGTATGGCTATTTTTATGTTAAACATATATCTCTATTCGTCCACTGGCCTAGACTGTCATTTACCCGCTTTGACTGATAATGTTTGGATATAAATTCTATTCAATTTTCGAAAATTGGCACAATTTACCATTTCGTCATTACCTTGATCATATTTGAAGCACGACTGGCATCTTTTCGCTTGCCATTAATGAGACAGTCTGTAGTAAAAGCAGCATTTAAGTAATAAGAAAATTTGTGGAAAAATGTATCCCAATGTTGTAGCTAAACCTATCCTTAGGTTATTCTACTCTTTATGTTTGGAAATTGCAGATATTATCTGTTCTTTTTGTATTATACAATGGCGTTTTTATATTTAGTTGAATGGAATGCCTGAAGACCTGTATTTTTTTTAATGAGCATTTTTCTCAGAACTATTGGTATAAAATCTATGAACATTTTTCAAAGCTTACAAGTAAAATCAACCCTTGCCATAAATTCACTACCAGTGTATCACAACTTCTTAATTAGCTCACCACATTATTTTGTGAAGCTACCTTATACAGGAAAACCCCACTTTCAACACATTACGAGTGCCATGCTATAAAACTAGAATTCCCACTCTTTCTTTATGAACGAAAATATCATCACACTTTTAGTGTATCTATGTGGAACTGTCTGTACATTGTGTCTATGAGATGTTTTGTAAATTGTTTAGAGTGGGTATTACATAAAATGTTATTTGAAATCGTTGTTTACCTCTCAGTTATTGTACATGTTCAAAGCTAATAAGCACATACAGACAAGGGCCAACATACATATTAAAGTGTAGCCAGAAAAATAAGGAAGAGGATTCATGTTTCAGAAGATGTCAAACTACTAGGGTCCTGACCGCAGATGTAAAGGGGCATTTCGTGAATCCACAGCATCGGGTCCGCCCCACTTACCTAAAAAATGTTTGAATTTTTTATCATCTGAACCGTTAGCCTTAGTAATCCACGGTGTGCCCAGCAGGCATATGTTTCTTTCATCCACATCTATAGGTACCGGTTTACCGTCAAAGAACTCTTAAATCTTAACACTTAATTCCACACACCATGGAATTATGATTATAATCAATAGAAAGCTTTGATATGCATAAAACGAGAAACATAAAGTTTTATTTCCAACTGCTACAGTAAGTCACAATTACCTGAAAAGATTTTTTCCTATACCCCCCCCTTATAAAAATATTAAAATTCTATAAATTGGGCGCTATGCCTGTTACGTCATTAACGTATCAGCTCAATAAATCATGTCGGGGATATAGCACTAAACGCACAAAAAACGGTTCGGAAATCAGTTTCGTAGGTCTTTCATCTTGCAGACCAAATGAGTGAAAGTACAATCCCGAGTCAAAATATATTCAGAGAATTAGAATGTGGGATATCATCGTCGAGAAGTACCCCGATAGCGAAGGCTAGCCGTGGTTATGTCCCGGTGAATACCTTTCAGAGGCTGTGTTTAATATGGTTTGCCGCGGCCGTGAATGCACACTCACCACCACTCAGGCCACTGACCGGCCGCGTTCTGGTGGTTTTCACGATACTATCCTCCTACAGAATTGTACAAATCCAACACTTTCTCAGTTTCATGTCTCTTCTTACATTGTACCATAACAATGTTTACTACATACAGAATGCGGCATTCGACACGATATGTTATTACATCCTGACTCGAGCTATATATTTGCACTGTGCAGAAGTGTCCGGTTACCGAAATTGACGTCACATCGTCATGCATTATAATAAGGGTATTTGGCTCGTATTTGGGCGTATGGAAATACGGGGAAAATACATAAGATCTTAGCATTTTTTAATCCCTCACTGCTTGTATAAAGACAGATAAAATCGAAACGGTATTCTGTTCATTTCCTAGGTCACCATCTTTCTATTGATTAATCATAATTTCATGGTGTGTTGACTTTAAGTGCATAAGAATATAGTCATTTCCGTTGGTCTGTCGTGAAGATGTCGGTCCGCACTGGGGCGCGACCGCGAAAGGTGAAACACGTAACTTTATCCCGCAAGAAACTTCCCTCCACTTATGACGTATCAGTGCATAAACCAATCTGTTCGCAGCTTAGCTGTCACGTGTTGAGCTAATAAGCAAAATCTTGGGTGAAATAGGCAAACTCTTTGGTGACATGTAAGACAGAGTTGAGAGGTATTTTTCGCTTTCTTTTTAATTTGGACATAGAAAATCGTTTAGAAACCAATCGTGCCGACGCCAATACACGCATTTGGGTTTTTACCGTAATAGTCTGGATAAAAATGAAAGGGTAGGCAAAAAAGGGAAAGGTAGGCAAAAAGAAAGAAAAAACATTTACTTACCTTGAATGAGACTCGAACCTAGAAAACCGGAATCCTAGCGGGTTGGTCTTGCATCTGGTCCTTGGGTACAATCGCCTATCCACTACGCACGAATACGTAATTAAGAATGATTGCATTTTATAATTTTTTCCTTAGAACAAATGTCTAGTCACATGATATGTCACATGTTCCAACACGTGATATCTACATCTTTGTGGCGGGAAGTTCTACGGTAAAAGCCTTTGTTCTGTACCATACGTCAAATTAGCAATTCAAAATTGTTGATTCCGAAAATTTTTACAGGGCACGACAAGGTCATTAGGGGTCATTCAAGTCGGTGATCAAAAACCCCGGGGACCATTAGTTAAGATATTAATTATGTACTTCCAAGCTTCGAGACTTGGCATATTTGGAGACTTTGATATTTAGTACCGTTTCATTTAATCTCGTAAATGATAACAGTTTCCATCCGTCATTATATATATCCCTAAAAACCCACTTTTACCCACTTTTCAAATTTTGAGCAAAAACCCTCCAAATCAGGCCACGGCAGTGAAATGTCATCGCTGCCAGCCAACCAGCCGTTACCGGCCAGAAGCTTTCAGGAACACCACAACTCTTAAGTCTAGCGGCCACTTTCAGGTAAATACAGGAACGTACGCTCTGACTTAGATGTAGGGCGATTTGTCGCTAATTACCAAGGAACCGGATCATTTTACGGTCTTTCCTCTTTTCGCCCGGCCTACGTGGTTTTTCAAACAAGGCTTTGCTTATTAGATCTAGGGCATCTGTCGCGGCGACCCAGGAAACGGTCCGCTCCTGGACTTCTCACTGCGTGCCCTGCGAGGTTACTTTTCACTGCCATGGCCCGGCTTTTACCGCTATGACCAAATAAGCGGTCGGCTCTGGACTTGGTTCATTTTTGAAATGTCCTGAATGCCGTGGCCCGGCTACGTGAATGCCGTGGCCCGGCTAAGTGAATGCCGTGGCCTGGCTTGGTGACTTTTCACCCAGATGGTATTTTGCTTATTAGATCTAGGGCGATTTACCGCTGACCAGGGAAACGGTCCGCTCTGGACTTGGTTCATTTTTGAAATGTCCTGAATGCCGTGGCCCGGTTACGTGAATGCCGTGGCCCAGCTTTACACGTGACTTTTCATCCAAGGGTTTCATTAATAGATCTATGGCGATTTACCGCTATGACCCAAATCAGCGTCTAGCTCGGACTTATTACATTTGTCAAATGGTATATTGCGCGGCCGTGGCCCCGATCAACGTAGACTGATACGCCCCCTATTGTTATACGTTCTGGTCGCCGGCCAAGCTTTTCACCAGAAAGGCACTTCCTAAATGCCACCGCTTCCTAATTTAATCATCGGCAACATCGGCGATTTTCGACGCGGGGTCGGCTAAATTCGCTTGCCGTTGCCCGGCCACGTGAAAGGGTAACTTAGTGAATTCTAGTTCTGGGGTAGGATTACCAGCAGCTTTTGGTCAAAACTACGTATTTCGATGCCATGGCCCTACTTTGTAAAAGGTTTCGCTGCCGTGGGGCTGCCACGTGAAAATTCGCTGCCGTGGCACTGACAGGAAGTTTCACTGCCGTGGCCCGCAACTTGAAAGGGTACTTAGTGATTTCTGTTCTGTAGTAGATTACGGTAGCTTTTAACCAAAACTACGCTGTTCGCTGCCGTGGCACGCTTGTAAAAAGTTAAAGTTTCGTGCCGGGCCCAGACTAAGTGAAAGTGGCGCGTTGCAGTGGCCCCCCGACAGTTTTTGGACCTTGCTTGTAGCTCCACCACTTCTGTGCCCAGGATTACCCGGAGCTTGTAAACAATGTTGGCACCCTGCCGGGCTTTTCCGCAAAATCCAAACTTAAAATAGGGTTTTGAAGGGAAAACATCATGCATGAGAGAGTGCCCTGCCTACCCGGTTTCTGATCGCAGTCCCATGCCGTCGGTTGTGGTTAAGTTATGATATGGGTTCAGTGGAAAGGGGTTTTCGGAGGAGCAGTGGCGGCGACCAGAACGTACCCTATGTATAGTACTTAAGCTGTCCAAAAAAGTTCCCGCCATAGAGTCACGTCGTTGACGTCTCCCGATCAACACGTCACAGCTAAGCTGCAAACCAATTGGTTTACGCACTTCTCCACGTCATTAGTGCCGGAAACTTTTGGTCTCGTCTGTTGACGTCACCTGTTCAACAAGCTACAATCCAAATTGGTTACGCAAATGCTGGCTGATTCGTGGGGGAAACTGCTAAGGTATAAAAGGAGCGATCGCCAGCGATCTGTATCAGTTTTTCTAGCAGACACAGCAATTTTAGATACTCAGCTAGCTCATGTCCATGGCCGCCACAGGAAGAAGAGCTTGCTCAGGTAGGCTTTTGGAAGAGTAAGAAGCGGGGCGGATAGGAGAGAGGAGGACGAAACAAGAAGCCGCGGGTGAGAATGGGAGATAGACCGTTAGAGTCCATGGACAGCCGACCCCGCGAGGAATTCTGGGCGAAATGGCGCGGGGGTTAGGGCAGCAACAGGCGCAGAGACTCCGGCGAATCAATCATTCAGCGGAGCCGGCGCGCTCTTCCCACCGACCTGCTGTGCCGAAGCCGAAGCCAAAGGAGCCGGGGAAAGCGGGCCCTGGTAGATCCAGCTAATCGGGCAAGGCTAATCCTGCCAAGATCGAGCCCAACTTCGCGTGGTTATCCCAGTATCGTCGTTATCCATGATGACATGGTGCGAGCCGTTGATGAAGCTGCGTTTGACGCTTGACCCAACGCTGGCAACGACTTCAGCCGACTCTGACATTGATGAGCTGCAGGATCAGAAGGGATTTTATTTGATGATCCCGCGCAAGCCATCCCACCGCAACAGAAGGGTGCCGAGTTTATTGACCGGGCAGAAAATGACTCGACACGAAGCGAGGACCCGGTTTTTTGACATGCTGGACCCTTATACGGGACCGATCTCGGATGGACGCGACATTTGACCCCGGTTAGACGACACGTGTTTCGCCGATACACTGCCGAGTGGAACGACCCGGACCTTTGACGCCGAACCAAACTGACGCGTCCCCTGGACTATTTTGCGGAAGTGGTTTCCCTATTGATCTCTTCAGGAAATCGCTTACTGGGCAAACATATGGTTGAGAGAGAAGAGGGTGAGAAAAGAGGACATCGGTTCGCCGACGAAATCCCCGCGTGGTTTGGTATCCATCTTGTGATGGGACTTGATCTTCATGTGCGATACGGCCAAGGTTTATGGTCATACCATCCGGGTTATCGAAACTCGATGATTTGCAAAGTGCGAGGGTAAGTCTTGTCTGGTAGCATCTCTTGTGGGATCCCGACTACAGACCCTAAGAGATGGAGAGCAAGAAACCCGGGAAAAGAAGAGAGCATTTAAGTTCAATATATTCGCAAGCATCCGCTGGATATAGTCCAGTCCGCCTGGGACTACTGTTCAGCGGAATTGCCGCAAGAAGTACAACTGCAATCCGCAATTATCTCTCGATGAAGGCATGTGTCGTTAAAGGCAATTACGGGTGGCTGACGAACCATCGGATGCCGACCAAGCCTACCAGCCAGGGCTTCAGAATGTACGCTGTATGGTGAATGGGACAGTGGATACCTGTGCAACCTATGCTGTTATGCAACCTTCAAACACACGCCGGAAAAATCGTGGAGGTCGAATCGAGTCACCACAACAAGTTCCGCCAGTTGTACTTTCAATTAGCCGAGGAAGGATGTTAGATGCGCGACCTATCTAACCGGGTCCGTGAAAGAGAATTCACGTGGACTGCCGACTGACTTCGCAAAAGATAGCCGCAAAAACCCCCGAGCCGATGTAATGCAAAGAACCGGGAAAAGGCCCCGCGTGGTACTTTTTATGTCAGCAAAATGGGCGCAAACACGTTCACGCTGTGGAAAGACACCAAGGTGGTCCCTTACTAGGTGTGTATCGGCGCATACACGGTTACCGCAATGCCAATGATACCAAGAAGATCAGCCGGCGGGACTAAGCTGCTGATATGAGGAAGAGGCATCAGGCACCCTGTCGGAGATGTTGGTAAATCAGAAGAAGGCCCCTTTCAGAAGTTTAAGCGACACTAAGTTGGAGGCAGAACCCTGCCAGTCGTGGATCTCTGTAAGGTGGAGTGATTTTTTTGTCTCATCGCTTCCTCCTTGTGCAGCTTTTGCAGCCTTGAAGTGATCGAATACCTTGCGGTCCAAAAACAGCGTTGTATAGGTGCGCAAGCATTTTGACGGATGGACGGTCACCTAAGGAAGGTTGTGCCGAATGCTAGGGCACCCTGCATTGCTAACTTTGTCCGCTGCCTTACTCGAACAAATGACACTGAACGTGCCCGCAGTGTTGTGCCTAAAATACCAGTGCACCGCTGTAGTCTAAATGACCGTTTTAGTCCATGAATATAGTGTTGTTGCCGAGGATTTAGTGCACCACTGAACTCATGACAATTTTACCGTGACTTTTACATTTTAAGATCGATTAAAGGTTACACAAGTGTTTTGCCGAGTTTAAGAGCACCATCTATTTCTTTGGCTTGACGGGACACTTTACTTTCAGCTGATCTGTCCTAACCCTTGGACGGCTTGTCTTAAAAGTCAAAATAACATCAAAGACTTGTAACATCAATTTCTCGGCTAGCGAGCTTATGTAACTCTCCAGTCCACCCGCAATCGCGGCGCGTGATAACCACAAAAGTCCAGCTTACATCTACAGTGGCCCGACTAGGTTTTGGACCCTTGACTGTAGGCTCCATCCACACTTCTTTTGCCCGAATTCCCTGGAGCTTGCGAAACAATGTTGGCCACCTGCCGGTTTCCGCAATCCACCACTTAAAAGAGGGTTTTGAAGGGAAAATCATGCATGAGAGAGTCCAGACCTGCCCGGTTTCGGATCGCAGCCCCATGCCGTCGGTTGTGTTAAGGGTATGTATGGTTCAGTGGAAAAGTGGTTTTCGGATGGAGAAGTGGCTGCGACCAGAACGTATACCTATGTATAGTACCTTAAGGCTAGTCCCAAAAAGTTTTTCCCGCCATAGAGTCACTGTTACGTCCCGCGATCAACACGTCACAGCTAAGCTGCAAACCAATTGGTTTGCAATTTCCGACGTCATTAGTGCCGGACACTTTTGTCCTCGTGTTGACGTCACCTGTTCACCAAGCTACAATCCAAATTGGTTTCACTACGCACATGCCTGGCTGATTCGTGCGGGAGAACTGCTAATGTATAAAAGGAGCGATCGCCAGCGTCTGTATCAGTCTATATCAGACCCCTGCAATTTAGATACTTCAGCTACTCCCCTGGCCATGGCCGCCACGAAAAGAGCTGCCTCGGTATTGCTTGGAAGTAAGAAGCGGGGCGGATAGAAGAAAGGCGAAAAAGAAGCCGCGGGTGGCTACCGGGGAGAGTATGCGGTTAAAGCCATACAGCCGACCCCGCCGAGGAATTCTGCGCGACATGGCCCGGGTTAGGGCAGGAAAGCGCGGGCAGCAGACCCGGGCGCATCAACTTCAGCAGCGAGCCGGCGCTCTTCCCCCGACCGGCTGTGCCGAAGCGAAAGCCAAAGAGACGGGGAAGGGCCCGGGCATCCACTCATCGGGAAAGGCTATCCTGCCAAGATTGGAGCAACTTCCGTTGTTATCCCAGTATAGACCCCCCCCCCCCCCCCCCCCCCCCCCTCGTAACCTGATGACTGGTGCGAGCCGGTTGATGAGCTGCGCTTGACGCTGACCCAACGCTGGCACCGACTTGCAACCCTACTCTGACATTGATGACCTGCAGGATCAGAAGATTTCAATCTGATGATCCCGCGCAAGCCAGTCCGGCCGCGACAGAAGGGTGCCGATTTCGTAGACCCGGGCAGAACGACCCGAAGCAGGACCGTTTGACCTGCTGGAAACCCTTCTATCGTACGATCTCGGATGGACTCACATTTGACCCCGGTGAGAACGACAACTGGTTTTCGCGATAACACTGCCGAGTGGCCGACCTTTGACGCCGACCAACTGACGCGTCCCCTGACTATTTTGCGGATGTTCCCACTCTTGATCTCTTCCAGGAAATCGCTGACTGGGCACACATCTGGTGAGAGAAAGAGGGTAAGAAAGATGACATCGGTCGCCGAAATCGCGCGTGGTTGGGTATCCATCTGGTGATGTTACTGAACTCACTGGCTACGCCAGGATTACGGCATCCCATCCGGGTTAACGAAACCAGATGATTTGCAGTGCGATGGGTCCTGTCTGGTAGCATCTCTTGGGCGAACCCGACTCAGACCCTAAAGATGGAACAGAACCCGGAAGAAAGAGCGACGTTCAATATATCCGCAAACACCCGCTGGATAGTCCAGTCCGCCTGGGACTACTGTTCAGCGGAATTGCCGCAAGAAGTACAACTGAATCCGCATTATCTCTCCATGAAGGCATGGTGTCGTACAAGGCATACGTTGCTGACGAAACTCCTCGGATGCCGTACCAAGCCTATCAAACAGCTTCAGATGTACGCTGTATGTGATGTACGTGATACCTGTTCACACTTTACTACTGCGTAAATGCAACCTTCAAACCCACGCCGGAAAGTAGTTTGTATGGCGCCATCGAGTCACCACAACAAGTTCCGCCAAGTTGTAACTTTCAAATACCGAGGAATGTTAGATAGCGCGATCCCTATCTAACCGGGGCCGCGAAAGAGAATTCACGGGGTCAGCCGACTGACTTCTCACAAGATAGCCGCAAAAACCCCCGAGCCGGTGTCATCAAGAACCTGGAAAAGGCCCCGCGTGGTTCTTTTTATGTTCGGCAAATTGGGCGCACAACGTTCAGCTGTGGGAAGACACCAAGGTGGTCCTACTATTTTTATGGCGCATAACGGGTACCGTGATGCCAATGATCCCGAGGAGATCAGCCGGCGGGACTAAGCTGCTGATATGAGGAAGAGGCATCAGGCACCCTGTCGGAGATGTTGGTAAATCAGAAGAAGGCCCCTTTCAGAAGTTTAAGCGACACTAAGTTGGAGGCAGAACCCTGCCAGTCGTGGATCTCTGTAAGGTGGAGTGATTTTTTTGTCTCATCGCTTCCTCCTTGTGCAGCTTTTGCAGCCTTGAAGTGATCGAATACCTTGCGGTCCAAAAACAGCGTTGTATAGGTGCGCAAGCATTTTGACGGATGGACGGTCACCTAAGGAAGGTTGTGCCGAATGCTAGGGCACCCTGCATTGCTAACTTTGTCCGCTGCCTTACTCGAACAAATGACACTGAACGTGCCCGCAGTGTTGTGCCTAAAATACCAGTGCACCGCTGTAGTCTAAATGACCGTTTTAGTCCATGAATATAGTGTTGTTGCCGAGGATTTAGTGCACCACTGAACTCATGACAATTTTACCGTGACTTTTACATTTTAAGATCGATTAAAGGTTACACAAGTGTTTTGCCGAGTTTAAGAGCACCATCTATTTTCTTTGGCTTGACGGGACACTTTACTTTCAGCTGATCTGTCCTAACCCTTGGACGGCTTGTCTTAAAAGTCAAAATAACATCAAAGACTTGTAACATCAATTTCTCGGCTAGCGAGCTTATGTAACTCTCCAGTCCACCCGCAATCGCGGCGCGTGATAACCACAAAAGTCCAGCTTACATCTACAGTTGGAACCTGGCCAATAAACCACAAAAGGGAGGGACGTTCATCGACCGGTATTTGGATCCTGTACCAGGCACGGAAGGAAACTGAATGACTGGGCCCTATTATCTTAGGATAAAATATGTGTCCTGTGCAGTAGGGCGTGGTTTAACCAACACTTCAAAAATAAAAAACTACTGCCATCATACAAGATTGCAGCCTAAGACGCTAATGCCTACCACACACAAGTGCAGCCGAAATATCACAGGAACACCAAATAAATCTTATAAAAAGTCTGGATACGCAGATGTTAACCTTATCAAAAGAAAGAACGCATTTCCCTTGCCACCAAAATTTCCAATAACAATTAACATGCTAGACACACATTAAACAAACACAATTCCATCTAAATTAGCAAAAGGGCTAATTAAATGACCTGTAGCGTACGGCCGCCCCTTAGTTACGGTCAAGTAAAGGGTCGGTGGCCAGCGTCAAGGTCAGGGGTTGCAAGGTAAAGGTCAGGGGATTGGGACTAGGTCATGCTATGTTAGGCCGAACATTATGGTTAAAAACTGCACACGTCTTAACAGGCGTGCCGGCGCTCTAGTCTGGTCAAGTGAAAGGGTCAGTTTTGCCAGGATCAAGGTCAGGGGTTGCGAATGGGTAAAGGTTAAGGGGTTGGGAACAGGTCATGCAGTAGGCCGAACATTACGTTAAAACTGCACGCGTCTCGAAAGAGCGTGCGGTCTCTCTAGTTACGATCAAGTCAAAGGGTCAGTTGCAGGGTCAGGTAGGGTGCGACAGGGTAAAGGTCAGGGGTTGGGACCCCGATTCACGCAGTAGGCGAACATATTGTAAAGCAATTTGCGGCTTTCTCAGGCATGCGCCCAGTCTCCTCTGTACCCCTGAGGCGTTCCATGGGTCACACCGACTCCCTGACCGTGCCGCCCCACCACCCGATTCGTAAAGAAAGTGTCGATGCCGTGGCCCGGCTAGCACAACACACCACTAGAAAGTAACGAAACACTTACTGCTCTGGGCCATCCGCAAAACCTATCATGATATGGTGTTACCTTTAAGTGCCTAGTGTTTTCACTCACGTTTGGTGCCCTAGGGGGGGTTCCAGGAACCCCCCCTAGGAAACACTTTCCCGAGGGAATAATTTCAAATGAAACTCAAGACCACCTTTGAGGGGCATAAACAGGCACAGGTCAATTAAAAGAGTTCCGGTTTATCGTCCAGAAATTAGGGGCAAGACATTGTTTTCGAAGCGTCAAAATCGCTCAAAAAGTAGTATGATGTTTTCGCGACCCTGCTTCACCAGCATACACATTGCCATCATTTTGATGTTTATATCTGCTCTAGAAGGACAATTTAACTTAGAAACCAAACATTACCATTTTGTACATTCTTTGTCTTTTTGTGGGGCAGGTCTTTTTGCCATAGGTTTTTGTACACAATGGCGCGCAGGGGTCTGTTCGATGAGGGAATCGCTTCTTTGCATGCACATAAAGGGTTAATTATTTTCTGATTATGTAATTATTATTTTGTTTCATATGCATATGAACATACATAAGGCACAAAAAAATATTTCTGGCAACCGGTTTGCTAATTTTTATGTTTAAATCAACACTCCGTGGGGCCTAAGGGGGGTTCCTGGGACCCAATCTAATTATCTCATTAACGGCAAGAAATTTTAGTAATTTTTTTATGGCAAGAGCGCATCGATAAGACACCATTACAAAAAATTAGAGTTCGAAAATATTTTTCACGAGTGAGAAATCTTCGAAAAAACAAATCTGGTACTAGAACCCCCCCCCCCTTAGCCACTTAATGTTAAAGGGTTCATATCTAATGTCCTAAGAGGGTACGTACCATGCCGGTTTCTGACCGCAAAAAAAAACGACCCACACCAGTCAGTTGTGGTTAAATATTGAAGCCAATCGCTATGAAGTTGCTCTCAGGATAGAAAAGGGCCACGACAGAAGATAATATCAGAGGGTAGTGCATGCAACATTTCAAAATGAACTAGTCCAGATGTTTCACAAATGAAATAATTCCATAGTTCAAAAAATGAACTAAGTCCAAGCGGACCGCTTCCTTTGGTCAGCGGTAATCGCTCTAGATTATAACCAAACTCTTGGGTGAAAGTAACGTCGCCGGGCCACGGCTTCACTTACCCGGGCCAGCAATTCACCTTTAAGGCCGGCAGGCATTCACCTAATCAGTGCCACGGCCGGACGACTTCCTTGGTCAGCTGAAAATCGCGCCCTAGATCTAATAACAATCTTTGGGTGAAAGTCCCCTGGCCGGGCAACGGCATTCAGACGTTTCAAAAATTAAGTCCATAATTCCAGTCCAGAGCGTACCGCTTCCTTGTCTTCACCTGGAAGTGTCCACGACGTTAAGAGGAGTTGTCTCGCTGATGCTAGTTCAAAAAAAAACCACTAAGTAAGATACCAAAATTTGAATAAGTCAGGGTAGAGGGCCCTACTTAAAAATCTCAATCGTGAGGTTTCCCATCAACTTGGAAATTTTTCCAAATACGGAGTTAGGTACGTAAGGTATATCATGCACTGAGGACGGATTGAAAAAGACTAACAAAGGACAAAATGGGTCAATTGATTCAGTGTTTTTAAGTTGAAGCCACAACAGGTCTTTTGGGCCAATAACCAAAGCGAGTAATATTATCCAGAATTTTTGTAGTATCCATACAACTTTAATTTAATGAGTATTTATGTAAGGTGGAGATTTAGAGACCAATTGGATCAAATTAACTTGAAATATACCGAACCACTAGGATGCTTAAGCATTGCTAAGTATAGACCCACTGTTTGTATACATCCCGTGATTTATGCTGGGAAACCCAGAAATTTATGAATGCACTGTGTTTACTAAGACTAACGTGTTGCAAGGCCAATTCTGCGAAATAGTATTGCGTTTATCTTAGATTAAGACCGTCGGTACAACTAGTTTTCGACTATATTATTATAAATTATATCTTCTCCGCGTCTTTTCTTACGTTTCTGGAAATCCGTTTTTTCATCGTTCGTCGACAGATAGTTTTAACGCCTTTTGTTTTTCTCACGGTGGAGGTGGTATGCTTGTATAGTAGTAGCAATAGAATATGTGTGCCCATGTAGGCGTGCAAGTAGATATTTCCTCGGAAATATCACCGGAAAGTTTCTTTTTAAACTTTTCTGCTTTTCTTCTTTCTTTGGGGGTATGAGTACCTGATTTGCAGTTCTGATTCAGGCCAGGCCAGGGAGAAATCTTCTGGTCCTCACCCCCCTTGGCGATAGGTCCGATTTACGCGCCGGGGTTTTTACTTAATCAGGGTGGGGAAAGTATTAATTTAGATACATTTTTTGTACCCCAGCACAGAAAAAGAAAGCATAAGCTGAACATGGTGCAAAGAACTGCCGCTAGGATGTTTTAAACATACTCCGTCCAACCGATATGATGTGTATCTTCTCGCTATAAACTGGATCAGTCTTGAAACCAGCTTAAACGTCCGGCCTCTCGATGATGTTTAAAATCAATAATGACCTCGTTGACGTCGACTGGAGACCTCATCTAAATAGACCTACACATAATAATAGGAACACCCACTCATCTTCATTTATTTAGACCACAGACACCCAATCTACGTGCTGGTATTTTTTTTTTTTCCTGGACTTCAAACATTGGAATAATCTACCCACCATTTTTTGGATTCTCCTTACGCTCACAAAAATTTTTAAAGCAAGGCTAGTGATTATTTCAACACCCCCACCTGTCGAGAATTAATTTCAACAGGTCATACCCTCTGGGGCTGGCGTAAATGTGGAATTCCGCTTTGCCCATAGTATATACATTTGGAACTGTATTTTTGTGAAAAATTCATAATCATCTGGCACCATGTTTTTCTAAATCAAAAATTGTAAATAGGATTCCAAAAATCAGGGGTGTCATTTTTTTTAAAATGTGTTCTTGAATGAATGCTAAGGGGGGCAAAGTTTACCTGGGTTTATACCGGGGGAGAAATATAAAAAGTGGGGGCAAAATGTGTTTTAAAAGTATAGTATCATGTTCATACCTTCAAGGATTACAGAAAGGTAATATTTTGCCCTACCTGCGAGTTTTAAGGTAAGATTTACAAGGTAAAACGGGTTCAGGGTCACACTGGGGTAAAACTTTCCGTCATCGTTTGTTCGAAAAGTGTGCCAAATGTTCGTCTTACTGTACAGGAAGCCGAAATATCACGGGTCCGTTGTTAATGAGTTTTGTTATATTAAGAGGGCAAATATGGCCGTGGTCGCACGGGTCTATGGGATCACCACATGTCATACTCTAAAGTCTCACTTTGCAAAGGGAAACAACAGAATCTTATTACATTTTTCTTATTTTAGTATGAACCCATGAACGATTTAAAACCAGTTTCAACCAAATCGGATAATTCGATAATAATGACCTTAACTTTCTTGAGCCTATTGTACTAAACAATAGGTCGTAAATGGCACTTACCTTTTTAGAAACGCTTTATGAGCAGCCGGACAGACTGGTATAAATTTTCAAACATTTAAAAAAAAACACTTTTATTGTTTATAACCCTGGTACAAATTTTGCCCCCTTCAAAAACCCAAGAACACATTTTAAAAAATGACACCCTGATTTTCAGATTCCTCCATGAAATTCTGTATTTGGAAAAACGTTGGTGTCAAAATTGTATATGAAAAAAACAAACCAAAACATCCTTACATTTCCCAATGTCCTAGTACCAGTACCAATCCAGATCCAGACTCCTAACCTGTACATGGAAGTTTTAATGCAATTTGCCAATAAGGCAATGGTGTTTGAATATGGTGTTTATTATTATTATTTTATTTATTATTATATTATTATTATTATTAATTGTCCGCCACATGCT
>JAMKCH010076015.1:0-13619 GCA_023653785.1 Ophioderma brevispina
TACAGTATAGTATAATCTATACTCTAGGCTTGATCCCGATTAAAGACACTACAGTGATTTGGATAATCAGATACAAAAAAATCATCAAAAATCAGATTTTATGCATGTTGGAACAGTATTGGGTAATTCTAACATATCCTGCAATTGATACGACCAAACCAGCCTTAATAAAGACAAAATCGTTATTTTAGTCATAATTGTCCAAAAAAAACGGACCTTTCTACACATGTATTAATGGGATTTGTATCTTTGAACACTGCCGTTTTCTTTCTTCCTTTTCTGTAATTCTTCAGTTGGACAAATTAACTTATGAGAATCCTACAGACTTATCTATGAACAAATCATTTTTTTTAAATCTTTTCAATTATGATTTTAATCACCGTAGTGGAAGAGTATGTTCAACATAAAAGAAATATGAGAATTAAGATAATATGTCACTGAATTAAACCGCATAAAAGATATTTTTAGTGGCTTACCAAGTCAGTGATTTCCACAGAGTGAGAAATCTGAGTCCCAATGCCTCACCACATTGCCTGAATTACCTTTGTTGCCGGTGTCAAATCCAGCAAGACAACGAAGAAGGTTCCATCATTGAGCTAGAATATAAACCAGAGGGGATCGCGTGTATTATGGAATAGCCCACGCCCGTACCGATTTCTCTCACACACAGCGCGCCGCGGTTGTTGCTGCGTAAGCCACCGCGTGTGCGTCACTGTTGAGGTGCAAGCACACGCATATAAAATATGTGCGTCACCGTTATGTTTATCATGTTGGTGCATTTCCCCAGGTTCCATTGTCTGATCGGCCATTTTGTCTGCAATAATATATGCTAACACCAATCGATTTAATACACCATGATCTTTCTGGATTCCTGTATCCCTACTGCAAAAAGTCTCCTGCTGACCCCTGTTAATTTTGCTTAGGAAAAGAAGATATTTGAGTCCGTAAGATAGCATGTGGCATCAGTTTTGTTGTTGTTTTCACTCACTAAGTGTGAGACGTAAAATCCTCGCGTGTCTCTAATATGCATAAGGACTTTTCAAATACGGGATACGTAAACCAATATGGTGTGCCCCAAACTATGTTAATGAATTGCGTATGCCCACCACCCCATTATGAATACTTTTGGGGCACCCTTGAATTTTGGTTACGTCCGTTTGTGGTCAGAATCGCTTGTCTATCTGTATCAGTCATTGGTGCCAATCCAATGTTGCCACATTAATCCTGCCTGGACAGTCAGACAGTGCAGGACAATAATGAAGTTCCCAGTTTAAATTGCCCAGATGCACAGTAATTTTTGATGGCTATATTTTTGAATAATAGATAAGGGAATAAGATACTGCTTGTAACAGGGAATATTGCTACTATCAGTGACAGCGGCAGCACAGGGGTGTGGTGGGGAATAATAGAGCGGGCAGGTAGTTAACAATTTTGCAAAATGCTTAATTTTTATTTGGATTTATAATAAACCAAGTTAAAATGATTTTTCGAGAAATGGCTCAAATCAAGCCCAATAGCTACATGTAAGTCAATTATTAAATGATTTTGTCTCTTTTGAGAACATTCTGTCAATGTTCAGAATGCAGCTTTGTCAGCAGATCAAATAAAAAATGTTTTATAATTTCAAATAATTAATTATTTTGATATTATTTTGATGAAGATTAGATGGAATGAGGGGTGATGGTGGGTGGTAGATGTTTCCTTTTCTTTGTATTTTTTAAAAACATGTACAAATTATGTTACAATATGCAGTGGCGTAGCCCTTTTTTTTTTGGGGGGGGATCAAAGGGGGCACATATATTTTTCAGGTTTTTGGGTGGGGGCAAGCATATATGACATTTGTTAGAAGTATAAAAGTGCCTATGTAAATAACAAATTTTTCAGGGGGGAAAGATGGGGGGGGCAAAGATTCCACAAGCCCCCCCTGGCTACGTCACTGCAAATACGCCAAGCTAGCAAGTAGTATAACAGGCAGGGCAGTCCGCAACGGTACGTTGAAGTTCAGTGTAAAGCTTTAGTTAAGCAAAACAAAAACAGCGCATCATTTTATTTACATTTTTACTCGAAAAATGCATTTCACAGTTGTTTTTTTTTCACATTGCTTCTGCACAACCGTTTGTTTAGTGCCTAAGCAGAATCAGGTCAGACCTAAGCCAAGCAACCTAAGACAGAAAAGAAATTTAATACAAGTAAAAGCAAGATTAAAGAATTTTGTTTTTAGGCTCAAACCAAAAACATTTAATGTCCAACAATTAACCATCACAGCACATGTAGAGGAAAACAATTACGGCCAATATGTTTAAAATCCCAAACATGAAATTCATATATTCCTATATTATCACCTGCGTTTTGTAGTAAAATTAGAGAAGAGGTTTTGCTTAAATGTTGAAATTAGGTACTTTGGTATCCTACCGATCTGAGAAATAGGTTTATAAAAAATCAATATGCATTCAAAACAAAATTTTTCTATGAGAAAAGACAGAAGATTCGAAATATATGCTCATCATCATCGCCCCATCATCATCACCATCGCCGCCATCATCATCACCATCGCTGCCATCATCAGCTCACCATCGTCGTCCATCATCCTCTCACCCTCGGCTGCTCATCAGACTCCTCATAATCATAATCACCATCATCGCCGCCACCATCATTATCAATCATCATCAAACAAAACCAGAAATTACCAAGGCTAAAAAAAAAATCTGTTTACTCTGAAAATGAGACCTGTTAAAACTGAAAAAAAGTGTTGAGCATTAAAAAAGATTTAATAAGGAAAATAATTTTGAAATGCATAACACCCTTCACCCTCTTTGCTAATTGACCCCTTCTATTTAAAAGCCCAAACACCCCCAGCTAACCAGCCCTACAAAATCTAAGACAGGGTAATTCCCCTAATTTCCCACTTTTAGCGTAATGCTACATTATGCAACCCCCCAGGGATTTCCCCCGCTCCATCTCGCGCAATGTGCCAACTGCCGACTGAACTTGCCAATGGAGCTTCCAACAGTACTCACCAGATTCCACCTGTGCCTCACCATCGAAACTGCACAAATTCGGCATATAACGGTAAAATAAATTCTAACTTTCATCGCTTTGGTGTCAGATTTAAACTGTCGAATGACCGTAAAAGTTATGAAAACATGATATACATACGGGATAAAATCCTAATGGCCGCCGCAACATCCGAGTAGCCCATGTGACGTCTTCAGCAAATCCGCCACCACAGATATAAGTCCTAGGTTGCTAACTTTATACCTTTCACTTTTGACTAGTCCTCACATTCAAGATTTTTCACTCTGTCGGATAATCACTGATAGTGCTCTTAAATGGGGCGTGTTTCCGACTCGATCTTTGGGAAGCCCCCCGCCAAAAAATGATTTGGGGATCCCCTATTTCCCCGGAAGTAGTATCGATTTTGATCTCCGATGAAAGGCCGTATTTTTTCTCATTGTCGTCCTGAAATTTGAGCTCTCGAATCCATTTCATTCACAGATCTAAACAAAAAACCGCCGGTTAGTGGTTAAAATACAAAAACACGAAGCAACAGCACTTTATATTCATCACAGTATATAATATGTCTTTGCAACATGCATTAATTATTGCGTCTACCATCATAGAAACCGCAAGTTTGTTGGTGCCCAAAACTATGTTAATGTAGTGCGTATGCTCATTAATAATACTTTTGGGCACCTGGATTTTGGTTACCCGTTGGTTAGAATCCGCTTGTCTAGCTTTTAAGTCATTGGTTCCAATCCAATGGTTGCCACCTTAATCCGGCTGGACGTCAGACAGTGCAGGACAATATGAGGTTGCCAGTTGAAATGCCCAGATGCACATGAATTTTTGATGGCTATATTTTTGTATCGCTAGGGATAAGATACTGTGTAACAGGGAAATAAAATTGCTACTAATCAGTGACACGGCAGCACAGGGGTTGTGGTGGGGAATAAGAGGGGGCAGGTATGAAACAATTTTGCAAATGCATTAATTTTTTATTTTTGATGTTATAAAGAAACAAAGTTAAAATGATTTTCCAGAAATTGTCTCAAATCGAGCCCATAGCTATCATGTAAGTCAATATGTAATGCTTTTGTCTATCCTTGAGACATTCTTCACTGTTCAGAAGAGGCGCCATTTGCACATATCAAATAAAAATGTTTATATTTAATATTAAATGATTTTGATATTATTTTGAAGGGGGGTTGACGTATGGATATGGATATGGTTAAGAAAAATGTGGATGTAATGTTCTTTTCTTTGTATTTTTTTAACAACTATGTACAAATGCTGTTACAATATGGCAGTGGCGTAGCCAGCTTTTTTTGGGGGGGGGCAAGGGGGCACAGATATTTTCAGGGTTTTGGGGGGGGGGCAGCTATATTCAATTTGTTAGTATAGTATATGGCCTATTTTATAACAAATTTTCAGGGAAAGATGGGGGCAAGATCCCACCGGACGCCCCCCTGGGCTACCGTCCCTGTCAACGTACGCAAGCTAGCACAGTAGTAAACAGCCTGGGCAGCAGCAACAGGAAGTTGAACCCCCCCCCCCAAGCAGGTCGCTGTAGTTAACAAAAAAAAAAACAGCGCATCATTTCTTTCTTTACATTTTTACTCGAAAAAATGCATTTCACCGTTGGTTTTTTGTTTTCACATTTCTTCTGCGACAAACCTGTTGTAGTGGCCTAAGCAGAATGCAAGTCACCTCAAGCAAGCAACCTAAGACAAGAAAAGAAATTTATAATAAGTAAAGCACGATTAAAGGAGTTTGTTTTTAGGCGAGCAAAACCAAAACCAGTTAAAATGTCCACAAATTACAAATCACAGCACTGTAAGAAACATGCGGCAATATGTTTAAAATCCCAACAGGAAATCATATATTCCTATATTATCACTGCGTTTGGTTATAATAAGAAGAGTTGTGATTAAATGTGGAAATTTAGTATTTTGGTATCCCTTCACAGGAATTGGGAGAAATAGTTGATAAAAATCAATATGCATGCAAAACAAATTGTTCTATGAGACAGACAGAAGTTTAAAATAATTATGCTCATCATCATCGCCCCCATCAATCACCATCGCCGCCATCATCAACATCACATCGCCGGCCATCATCATCAATCACAATCCGTCGCCATCATCATCATCACCATCCTGGCAGTCATTATCATCATCATAATCATCACCATCGCCGCCACCATCATTATCAATCATGCATCATTCAAAACAGAATGTACAGCTAAAAAAAAACGCTGTTTACTCTAAAATGAGAACCTGTAAAACTGAAAAAGTTGAGCATCAAAAAAAGATTTTAATAAGGGAAAATAATTTGAAAAAGCATAACACCCATTCACCTGCTTTGCTAATTGGACCCCTTCTATTTTAAAATCCCAAACACCCCCCGCTAACCGCCTACAACATCTAAGACGGGTATTTCCCTAATTCCCTTTTATCGTAATGTACAATTAGGCAACACCCCAGGGCTTTCCCCGCTTCATCTCGCGCAATGGGGCCGACTGTCGACTGAAAAGTGCCAATGGACTGCCAAGTACTCACCAGAGGGCACCCTGTGGCCTCACCATCCGAACTGCACAAATATCGTCATATAACGGTAAAATAAATGATAACCTTTCTCTCTTGGGTGTCAGCTTTTGTCGAATACCGGGAAGTTTGAAAAACAGGAGATACGATACTGATAAAATCATAAGGGCCGCCGCAACATCCGATCATCCACATGTGACGTCTATTGCGCCATAGCGCCACCTAACAGATAATACATTCCTAGTTGCTACTTATCCTTCACTTTTGAACTATTCCGTCACATTTCAAATATTCACTCTGTCGGAATTCACTGATGTGTCTTTAAGGGGCCGTGTTCCGGATCCGTCTTTGGGACCCCCCCGAGTTACCCGGAAGTGATATCCGATTTTGATATCAGATAACAGGCCGTATGTTGTCATGGTCGTCCTGAAATTGAGCTCTCGAATCCATTCCATTTCACAATATAAACATAAAACTGCCGTTTTAGTGTTAACCACTGTATTAGCACAGTATTGAATAGGGCTTTGCAACATCATTATTAGCGGCTCACCAGCTAACCCAAGTTTGTTTCCCCGACTTTACTTGCTGGGTCAATTTGCAGTGCAAGCCTCTACAAATACACATAAATCGGAACAACCCGTTAAATTATAAGACACATCAGTGATTTGATAAATCAGATAAACCAAAAAATCATCAAAACATCATATGTTTTCATGCTGGAACTAGTATTGTTTCTAATAAACACCTGCCAAGTGATCGGCCAACGCAGCCTATCAAGACAATCGGTGTATTTTAACATAATTGTACGAACGGACACTTTCTACAGTGACACATGTAATTGGAGATTCGTATCTTTGGAACCGGAACCGTTTTCTTCTTTCTGTTAATTCTTCATTGGGAAAAATTAACTTAGATAAATTCTACAGACTTCCTTCACTTTTAAACCCTCTCTGCAAATTCGAATGAGTTCGGATAACGCACTGATGGGTCTTTAAAGACATTTTTCCAACTTCAATATCGACAATATGGGAACTTGAACAAACAACCACAACACAATCACAATCATGCATGTAAAAATTATTGCGTGTTGTCAATGTCAATGTGACATAATCACTCAAAACAGTCTCATACAGATGATGATACTCATTTCCATACTCCTTCATCAGTTCACACAACACCACAAGTCATGACAAGTCCGTCGGTCTTGAACACCCATGGTTTCTAAATCACTCTTTCTGGAGAAACTACCTCTAATTATTTGCACTATTACATTCAAGTTGAGAACTCTTAAAAACACAAACTTTTCGACCCCTTACCAATATATTATTTGGAAACAACGAAATTTCCGTTCTAAATACAGGCGCTGCTGTGTTTGTGAATCCCTACCGTTTGACGTCGCCAATGAGCATGCTGGGAAGGCTTGAATTGCTTTTGTTGACATGCGACCTTTCCCTTAACTTTAGACAAACAGCATGAATCGAAACCCGAAGTGGCTATTCGTAACGTGGCGGTGCCAATTGCTAACAACTTCGTCTTATTCGCACCGCGACAAATGGGCTGTCTTACGCATCGTTTGACCTGCGCTACGTGTCTATTTCTTCCGCCGCGGCAATTTTGATTATCACTATTCTCTCAGAAATTAGTTTTGGAGTCGAAAGATGTTGTAGACAGACACAGTAGGCCTAGGCTAAAACTTTCTATAACCTGATACGAATATAACGCTAGCTTACTCTGTAGTCAAGAAGTCAGAGAGAGCACGTATGGTCCTGTGGATATGACAGCCGACCCATGATCTGAAGATTGCGGGTTCGAGCCCGGGGCGGCCTAATGTGTCTAGCCCCTTTTTTTTTAAATATAATGTCAGTTCTGTGTGCACAGATCGTCCCCTTTACACCTTTTTACTGTCGAGCTCTGCCAGTACTGTCTTTTTCCATTGAAAATATGGAAGATATCAATAATAAAAAGGAAAATATCAAGTAAAAAAAGAATATCATGTAGATTAAAAACATTACTAAATATATAGTCAAAAAATAGATATCAACGTGAAGAACAAAAAATAAATATCAAAGTTGATGTCACAAACATAATACTCAATAATAAAAATACAGTAAGTAAAATACCGCTAAGAACAAAGAAAATTAAATAAAATAATACAAAATAAAAAGCCATAACCATATAAAGATGAAACAAAAATGAGAAATACATTTATAACACTAATCAATTATAAAAGAAACCATTTAAAAAATTGGATGAAATAGATGAAAAACACCACAAAAAGAAATGTTCTGTGGAGGCATCCCAAATTATCAACACACAACAAAGACACAACAAGAAAAAATACCCCCCCCACAACACACACATGCGGAGAAGTTTTGAATATCTATAAATATACATGTATAAATTATAGCTGATATAGGCCGAACTCTAACTGCCGCGGTGACGGTGTGAACAACGGCAAAATATTTCGTTATTTTATCGCTATGGTGCGAATTACAAAAACAATGCTTATTCTGCCACCACGGTGCGAATTACAAAAAGTTTTCTTATTCACACCGGTACGGTGCGAATTACAAGAAAAGGTTTCTTATGCACACGCTACGGTGCGAATTACCGAAACATTGCTTATTCGCAACGTCACGGTGCGAATAACTCTTCAATCGGAAAAACCAAAGCGATATTGTCACACTTTAAAATGTGTATTCAGCAAATTCTATGTGTAACTTGGATGTTTACCTCTATGTTGGGACTTACTGTTTTGAATTTTCTCAATACCCCGTAAAAGAAAGCAGCTAAGCTTAATCATTGCCTCCACATATCTCAAGAGGATCTCCCTCCACTGTTAAAGGTGAGTTTCATTTGTCACACTGTCACGGTTTACAATGATTTCTTTGACACCAACAATCAATGTCAAAATAGTGAATATAACATCATGCATGCATGCTAGTCCTGCTGAGCAGTGGTTTGACCCCCACCCTTTTTTATTTCACACCCCCCCCTTTTTACCGGGCAACCCTTTTCTACTGAAAATTTCGGACTCCACCCCTTTTGATCAATCGCAACTGGCAATATTTGTATTCCCTGTAAACAGTACATAACTTCCATCACAGAATTTGCACCTGTGTCTGGTAGACTAAAAGTGACATATGTATTATATCTCAGAATATTCAATATTTAATCTTTTTCTGTTGGCCATATCCAAATTAGCACAGTAGTACACGTAATGACTCTAGTAGGCATGGGGTTGACCCCCACCCTATTTATTTTTGCCCCCACCCTTTTTGCCAGAGGCACCCTTTATACTGAAAATTTGTCACCCCACCCTTAACCGAGTTTTCAGATTTCCAACCTGGCACCCTTTTAAAAGGGTGGACTGCCCACAGTGTATGTTCCAATGATTGTAACCTCAGCTCTGACGTTACTTTTATTAGGGATTCAAAATGGCACTCAAAGTGTGTGGAATTCTCCACCAAGGGCATAAACAAAAAAAAAAAAAAAATTGGACATTTCTGGCATTCTAAATAATTCATTAAACCTGATAAATATTTGTGTAGGCTGGTTTAGCTGATATATTTGAACGTTTATTTATCAGTCTGTGTAAAATTTAATCCATAAACAAATAAATAAGTCTAGAAATTTAGACATTAGAAACCGTCTTGTTTGGTCCTCGCGGCACAAAAATTGTTGCCCAGTGACCCACCATCATTTACATGACCCTGTTGACACCTTAATGTACGCAATCTTTGAATCAAATCGGTTTGATCTTCACACTTACTTACTGCCACCCCTTTTTAGAAAGACGAGGATTAAGATTCATGTCTGAGGGGGCGACTTAAATTCATTAATCCTCCCTTTTGAAAAAAATAATGCATTTCAGTAATTACCTCCATTTTCTCGTCGTTCAAGGAGACATCACTTGAATCAAAGCAAAACAGAAAAGTGTTTGTATATTTCAAATCTTTTAATTATTAGCTACAACTTTGCTGTGAAACATTGTTTTCAGCAGCAGGTTATATCACACCGCAATTGCAAAGTCATTGTTTTACCATACTAATTATCATTTTTTTTCAGAGATACCTTACTTACGGAAATTAAAGTGCTCTCATCTGCAGAGATTTGAAATGTACCCACTGACCCAAACCCAAAGTTTACTGACTGTTTTTAACTTCTATGTAATGAAAGTCATTTTAATAAGCTTGTCTATCTTTTTGCATATTAATGATCTGGACTTGTCATTTTCTGAGCAAAGCCTGGTCCATTTGGTAAAATTGGGAACAAGGAGACTCTTAGTGTCAGGCCAAAATAAAAATTGCTCTGTCACAAGCACTGTTTTGGTTTAAATGATTGTCCCGCACATGTAGAGGGAAATATTTCAAAAGATGGCAGTTCCTCATTTATACATAAGCATTTTTCACAACCCTAAATAATGTGTTAGTCACTTTCCCTTATTTGGGCCTTATGTCAGCAGAAACTTAGCAAATTGTGGAGCACATCAAAATTAATAGTCTCCGATCCGCTTCACCGGCAAGGATGATCTTGATGTCATTCTACTCCGAAGCGAGAGGAATGTGTTTCTATAGAAATTGAACCTATCTCACACTTCAATTTTTCATTGATCATCCCCGACGTTTATCACTGGACTTATCGTATCTCGACCGGGTTCGTTAAGTTAATAACAGAAGTGAATGTTCAAAGCAACCCGAAGTCATGCTCAGCAGGACATGCAGCATTCATGGCTCATGCATTGCATGATGAAACTACAAAACTAATATACCTGTATTTAGATGGGGTGGGGGTTTTGGGGAGGGGACAGTGGGTGTTGTCGGAGGGGGGGGCAGGTGGGGTTGTTGCGGGGAGGGAACAAGTCTAAGTAGGTAGTGTTTGTTGTGAGGGCAGGTGGGTGTTGGGTTAGTTCCAATAATTGTACCTTATGGCATCATCTTTCAAAATTAGGACATAATCTTTGGTGCCCTAAGTTACAACTGTTCTGTGGATTTCCAATGCCATTAAATTAAGTTTGAATGTTTTGAGATACATGTATATTTCTTAAAATAAAAAGAAAAAATACGACTCATACAGGAATCTGCTTACCCTTAAAAACAAAAAACAATCCGATGTTGATGTATAAAAAGAAAACCCCCAAATTGCATTGTCTTTAGGCAGATGCAAAACCTCCCATAAATATATATTCCCACATAATACTATATCATTTCGATCACCCTGTTTGACACCCCCCCAATTGACGTCATACCCACAATCCTCTAACTCTTTTCGTCTTGGGAATTCAATAATACAATACCGTGTGAAAAATAAAAAAAGTGCCCCAAAAAAAAAAAAACAGAAAAAAAAAAAAAAAAAAAAAAAAAAACAAAAAAAAAAAAAAAAAAAAAAAAAAAAAAAAAACACCAAAAAAAAAAAAAAAAAAAAAAAAAAACAAACAAAAACAAAACAAAAAAAAAAAAAAACCACAAAACCAAAAAAAAAAAAAAAAATTTGTTCGAATTTTGGTCAGATTTGCTACAGTGTAGTCCTAACCTGTGTAAATCGGTTACATGTCATTTTATTACGTCCCTGTGGCTGTAGTTTTGTCATTTTTTCGGTTGCGAAGGTCGTATTTTAAGGACTTTAATACCTGGACCCCCCCCCCCCTTTTGCGTCGGGTTTGTCAACACACAAACCCGCATATTTCACACCCATAACTGACTAGCGTAGGGCGTGGCACTGCCGCCAGGTCAGTCTCGCGCGTCTTTTTCCCATTTTTTTTTTTAAGTTTACTAAAAAAAAAAACTATCTAGATGTGGTAGTATAGTTTATATCTATTTTTTTAACTGTATATATGTGATTACAATGTTTGTGAAAATTGTAATTGGAAATGGCCGACACGCTTTGGTTCGATTAATATGGCGTCCGGATTTTGTTTACATTTTTATATTTATGCACGACCATTACTTCACACATGAGCGTACCTTGTGGGTTTACTACCTAGTTTTCCTTACTGCTTTCTGCACCCTTATGTCACGGGTATGGCCTTTGATTAAGGGAGTTGTAGGATTGTTTGGAAAATGCTTTTATAATAAATTTCTATCTAACCTTATAAATGTTGTATTCTGGTAGACCCCCGCACTTGTGGCGTTCTCAGGCCCTGTTTGTTTCCCTGATATGGCCCGGCTGTACTTGACTTGTTCTACCGAGTCGCCGTCACGGGAACCCCCACCCGGCTGATGCCGCTGTTCCTACTCCGGGGCGAATTGGTGCGTCGTGCGTATCGGTCTCTGGTATTACACCTGGTTCGCTCTGGAATTGGACCGGGTATCCTTTGGGTTTTCGTCCCTTCGGGATAACTTGGACGGTAGGGATCTTGACCGTAAGCGGGAGCTCCTCCGCTTATGTAAGCGAGCTTCACCCGCCGTACACAGCTTTGGGTCTGGTGTCTTGTCAGTCGCCCGCGCCTCATTTGTGCGTTTGACTGAATTGATCCTGGGCGCGTGTATGCCGTCTTCGGTGCCCCCCGATCACAATACCGCCGCTATAGTTCCCATCGCCGTTACAGGGAATTCCTCCGCTGCTGTAAGCGAAGGTTCACCCGCCGTTACATGGGCTTTGGGTCTGGTGTCCTGTCAGTCGCCCGTGCCCCAGGGGGTGCGTGACTGGCTGGGATATATGCGTGTTGTCACCGTTTCGGTACCCTACCGATTACGGATATTCACCGCTATTGTGGGTCCACCGTCCCCTAAGGTGGTTGTTCCTTCTCTGGTCCGCTCCGCGACGCTGCCCCGGAGGCAGCGTTACCGTGCGGTTTCCCGCTGCAAGCCGCCCGTGCTTCAGCGAATCCCACCCGGCGACGTCGGCCCTTCTTCCTCTATATCTATGGGGCGATTTACGGGCTTTAACTGCGCTGGTCTCGATGCCTTTTGCCTTCATCCCCACAGGGGTGTGTCGGCTACAGGCGCTTTGACCACGGGCGAATCTCCTCGGATGCTGGTCCCACATGGTCTGTAATCCCGGATTAGACCAAACAAAGGACCATTCACTGAGGAATTTGCCGGTCGATTTTCGAGACAAATACCCATTCATCACTTTTGAATCCCATTCATGGAATCATTCTAGCTTGGACGGGTGTTTTCTCACGATTTTGGGTCCACGCTTCGCCGGTTTAGTACGGGCGATTATCCTTGCTCAATTACGCTGGCCTCCACTCATTCCGCCGTCGCGCCCACGCGGGAGTTCGGGCGGCGGAGTGTTTGGCTTTTCAGCGATGGCGGGGCTGGCGCTATTAGTCGGCTGGCCCCCTGCTTCGCTGGTCACCTCCCCGGTGGCCTCAATCCCTTCGGGGATTTTGCGGTGGATGAGTCTTCTCGAACGAACCCGCGTGTTGATGGGCCGTTGACTCATTTCTCAGTAGACTTAATGTTACCACGGACCGTTTATCACGGGGGTGAAGGTTCGAGAGATTTGGCGGCGTTTTTAGCCTACGCATTGTCCGTTCTTTACGGGTGATTTTGTGTTGGCCTTTACTGCGCTGGTTCTCCCCCCTGATGGCCTCGGTCCGCGCAGCAGGGATCGGCCTGATCAGGTATCGTTCGTTTTCCATTTTGTGCTGTCGGTCCATTGCTAAATCCTCTCAGGGGATTTAGCGATACATGAGACCTTTCATCTCAGGATTTACGAATCGATACGCGAGACAATGCCTATTTACAGTGATTTGAATACCTATTCTTTAGGGATCAACGGCTCTGTGAACGGGGCACTGACTCTGTAGGCTCGCTGCCTGTTGGGGATCCAGTTGCGGCATCTCTGCCGCGCAATATACCCGCCCTTGCATGTGAAAAAAAAAAAAAAAAAACAAGGCCGATCCGCTTGGATTTGGCCTTTGCGGGAAAAGGGGGGGTGCGCACGGTCATGTCCATGCCGTTAATAACCGGGCGGCTGGGGCGTTGGCCAACTAGTTGGGTCTGCCTCCCCCGCTGGGGTTGCCTAGAGTCGTATTGCTACGTGTCAGTCAGGGGTCAACCCTGTTTTTCGATCACTTAAACCGGTTGTGTCGGGGTTACCTCTCTGTCATATTTCATCACCAGGTAA